>NKHZ01000094.1:0-19344 GCA_002895985.1 Sphaceloma murrayae
GGGGGGGGGCGCCAGGCAAGGCGAAGTGTGTGCGTGTGTGTACTTGTGTCTGTGTCTGTGGAGCCGTGGCTGTGCGTGGGTGGAGGTGCAAGCAAAACGATGCAGAGATTTTGGCGGCATGTGCAGCGCACAAATCCCGATCAAAGGAAGCAGGAAGCAGATTGAGTGCATGCATAGAGTTCGCAGGCCCCGTTGCGATTCGATTCGGCAAGGCGGGTATGGGCTGTTGAATGGTGGCCCCGAACGCGCCCGAGAGAGCGCGCCCGAGAGAGAGCGCCCGAGAGAGAACGCCCGAGAGAGAGCATCCGGTTTGACCAGTCACACAAGCCGTGAGCCATGCGCTGCTCGGAACTGCGAGGAGGGGAAAAGAAGGGAGTGGGATCCAACCAAAGCTCCAGTGGGGTACAAGGGTTTTCCGCTCGTGGCTTTTTGACCTCTGGCCTGGCCTGGCCTGGGGTTGTGACACTTGTTGTTGGAGACACGGCGGGCGGGCAGATCCACACCCCTTGACCCAACCGCGGTCGACCGGATTACTCGATGCGCCAGTCGAGGTCGAGGGGGCCCCCAGTAGCCGTAGCCAGCGGCGATTGACAAGTAGCCAGATAGCAGTCGGTCCAGCGTGAAAAGCGGCACACTGCAAAGGGGGAAGAAAAAAGTGTGAACGACTTACCCGTACATAATGGACTGTCGCAGCGCCTCTGCTGCCGTCTGTGGAGCCTTGAGGGTGGTTACAGCGGTGGCAGTGATGCTTCGACCGAGCCAGCTCCTCGGTGGTGAGGTGTCGGGTGCTGGTGAGCGCGGGGCTGGACTCGACGGTGATGACGCTGACACGGACGTCGTCGACAGCGTGGGCACTGCGCTTGACGATTTGCTGCTCAAGGGAGGAGGTCGAGGCCGTCGACTGCTGGGATCTTGACCGCCGCGCGAGAGAGGCCGTTTGCGTTGTTGCGAGGGGGAGTGGTCAGGTGAAGTGCGTGCTGAAGCTGAAGCCGAAGCCGAAGCTGGAGCTGGAGCTGGAGCTGTGGGTGGCTGACAGCTCGCAGCTGCAAAATCTGTATACGCCACGGTCGGCGCGTCCGGCTTGTGACTGCGTGCGGACGGGGTAGCGTCAGCAGCGGAGACGGCTGAGGGTAGAGGACTGGTCGTGTGTGATTGATACAACGAGGACCGAGAAGGACGAGGGTTCGTAGAGAGCGAGGCTGCCCCCGATCTGCTGGCGATGACGGAAGAATTCATGGCAGCGCAGGCGTAGACTTTCTCAACGGGCCATCGTTGACAACGGAGAAGGCAAAGAACGAGTTTACGAGGAGCGACGAGCTGATGGAGAGAGATGGAGGCATGTACTCTGAGGGAGAAGCAACCGTGATACGAAAAAAGGTCTGCTTGTACAAGGCTCCCTACTAATAACTTATCGACTGTCTCTTGCGCGTCTCCACATGGTGGTGTGCATAGCGGAGCGTGTCTGGCCACCGCCAATTGCCATGACATTGCCCACCGATCCGGATCTGCCTTGCTTCGCCTTGCTGATTGACCTCCCGCAGCCGCTTGGGCATGCATACCCGTGTCAGGGATGCCTATTATCTCCTCGGTCCACGATGATACACGACACAGAGAATGCCGATGCCCTGTCTTTGCGTTCCGTCAAAGTCAAAAGCAATGGCACCACCCGGTCCATGCTGGATCGACTGCAGAGCATCCAATTTTGATCTTGCACCCAGATGTCATCAATCAAGGGTTCCAAGGATTTAAGGTTGCCTTGCGCCGTCGGGAGCGGCCGTTTAGCCGTGCCAATCACCGTCCTCCAGGTATTCGCGTGAGCTGCGCTACATCCCATTGCCAAAGTCGAAGGTACTGTTTCCCACATTACGCTGTCGCCCATCCCACCCTCGAATCATGGCCGGTCGCAGGAGAGGTCGAGCAGCCGCTGCTCGTGGCGGAGACAGGCGTTCGACGAGAACAGCACCAAGTCAGTCTTCGCGCCCCTCTTTGACAGCCATTCCACTCACGTTGGCAGGAACTTCAACGCCGCGCAGGAGGCGTGACGAGGATTCGGACTCCGAGATGATCGATGCTTCCATCGCCGAGGATGCCTCTTCCGTCCCCAATGGCGACAGTCTCGCCGGCAGTCCTGCAGCTGACGAGGACGACGAACCCGCCTCGCCCAAAGTGGAAGAGGACGAAGAGGTCGCAGCCAGCAGTCCGCCCGCCGTGCAGTCGATTCCGCGCAAGAGACGAGGGCCCGGTAGACCGCCACGAAACCCGCGGTCGGGCATAAATAGCCCAGGACCCGATGACGATGCATCAGACTCAGGCACACCAAGGGGCCGAAGACGAGGTCCTGGCAGGCCTGCGACCGGAGGAAGGGGGGGTTTTCGCGGCAGGCCCAGATGGGGGAAGAGGACCGAGCCAGATCGCATGCCAATTGACAAGGCGGGCAACATGGTGGATGTCATCAACGATGAGGCAGATCTTCCTGAGGATCCTGCAGGAGAGGAGAAGGTGGACAGGGACGGCAGTTTGCAAGGGGGTCGCGAATACCGAGTGCGTGTCTTCACCATCAAGGGACGGGAGAAGCGACTTTACATGCTGTCGACGGAGCCGGCACGATGTCTAGGCTTCCGCGACAGCTACTTGTTCTTTAACAAGCATCTCAGTCTACACAAGATCATTCTCAATGACAACGAGAAGATGGACATGATTGAACGCGACCTCATGCCACACAGCTACAAAGGGCGAAGCATAGGCGTCGTCACCGCGCGATCCGTCTTCCGCGAATTCGGCGCTCGTATCGTCGTCGGGGGAAAGAAAGTCATCGACGACTACCACGAGACCGTGGCAAAAGAACGTGGCGATATAGAAGGCGAACTCGCCGACCCAGACGACACGCTCCCAGCGCCGGGCGAGCCCTACGACAACCGTCGCTACATTGCATGGTTTGGCGCATCGCAAGTCTACCACACGCAGCCCCAAAGCAGCACCATGCCCTCGAAACAGATCCAAGGCAAACGCAGAATGAACGTCAACGTCGGCAACTGGCAGACCGAACACGCTCGAGAGGCGAGGTGCGTCCCCCTCCCCCCCCTTTTTTTTTCCTTTCCCATTCTCCTTCTCCCCCTCCCCGTCGTCCAGCTCCCGACTAACATAGCGCGCACAGCAAGTTCAACTCAACCCTCACCCTCGCCCGCCGCGCCACCCTCTCCGGCACCTACGACACCCACACCAACCTCCTCCTCTACCCCAAGATCATGCAACCCACCCACGCAAAATGGGAGCCCGCCCCCGCCCCTGCCCCCGCCCGCTCCGACTCCGACTCCCCCTTCCCCGCCCTCCCCTCTACAATCCCCTCGTCTCACCTCGTAGTCGACCTCCTCCTCGCCACCCCGCCGGACAACCACGTCGGCATCCCCGGTCCGGATGGCGACGCATGGGATATCGGCGGGAACGGTCTGAGCGGCGTCCCCATGGACGTGAGGGACGAGTTGCCGGACGAGTGCAGACGGGCGTTTGACGAGGCAGTGCGCAGGGAGGAAGCGTGGAAGGCTGGCTGGCGAGGCGAGGATCGGGATGGGTGGAGGGGCCAGTTGAGGGTCGGATATGCTGGTTTCCCCGTCTAGGTACGGGATCAAGGGGTCGCGGTGGAGGAGGAGGAGGGAGGAGGAGGAGGAGGAGGAGGTATTGTCGGTTTGGTGACCAGGGACGAGGTTGGAGGGTGGATACTGGTGCTGGTGCTGGTGCCGGTGCCGGTGGCGATTGTTCGAGGAACCAGTGCGTGTCATGGACGGGTATACCATAATCGTTAGTTGTCGTCGTGGGCCGCGGATCCGTTAGGCACAGTCGGATCGGAAGCTCTTGTATCAGTAACGAATGCATGATGATCTTTACCTTTCGAGGTAAAACCGGAGATTGCAACGTCACACACGAGAGAGCTCTGGTAGAAAGACACATGGACAATGAAGAACGTGAAGCAGCGGTCAAGTGCCATCGGGCATGCGTTTCTCTATCTGCCATCGACGCGATCAATATTAGATCCCCCTTCTCGCCCATCTACTAACAACCCATCCCGCTAACCTGATACCCCCCCACCCCCAAACATGTCCACCCAACTTTTGTTACAATTCCGTTTCCCACCCGCTAGCAAAAGCGACAAAAATCGCGCGCGGAGAGGCCAAAAAAAAACCGTCAAACTTTTTTGTGTATCCCGTTGTCCTCATTCCATTGTTCCGCGCTTGATCGCCAGGATGGATTTCGAAAGAAAGATGAAAGGCAAGGGTAATTCCATGCGCCGTGCCCGTATATAAGTCGTAAAGTTGCGGTGAAGATAGAAGAAGCTGTGTGTGTGTGTGTGTCGGCCCAAATGGGACGCACTGGTAGAGCCAGACGAAAAGTGCAACGAGACTCCGTGCCATGGCGATCGTAAGATACAAAGATGGTCTAAAGAGTGCCCGTCTAAAAGACATGGCAGCCAGATGGCGAGAAGTAAAGCAGATCTGAAAAAGGTCGTGAAGTGGTGCGCTCGGACGATCAAGGGCTCGCTCGCTTGGTGTCGAAGGGTACTTTTATGCCGGTATCGATGCTTAAATGACGTGCGTGGAGCGCGCTGAGTACGCTTCTGCGAACGCTTGAACTGCAAGCGAAAAGCATGGTATGCGCTCAGAACTTTTTAGATATGGGCGAAACGGTGTTGTGCTCAGTCCTCAGCCAACGACGGTCTGTGGCGCGAAGCTAGTGCCCATCATGTAAGATGATGCCTGACGGGAGCAGCCAACACAATGACAGCCGTAGCCATGATTATGCTCCCAGGTGTTGTGGTTCCATGGTGTATAGAACGACGGCGCAACGGATTGCAGGGGCGGAAGCGAGTACTGCGAATACGGTGCGCTACTGGACCGACCTGAAAATTGGGATCCATATCGGTTGTACGCAAACTCGTCCAAAGACTGATAGCGGGCTTGAGTCGAGTAAAAATCGGACGGGTTCTGGTCTGCAGAATTCCAGGGGTCTGACGAGACGTATGGCGTGCCATGCGCAGAAGCAGCGGAACCCGAGGACAGGGGTGTGTAGGTGCCATGGGCGGTCTTGGTGTAACCAGGCTGGAACGTGGATCGTCCGGATCTGAGAGACTTTGACTGATCGATGTTGGTGTTCAACGGAGACAGTCTCATAGACCTAGCCTTGCTGATAGCTCGCGCATCATACTCGTTCCAGGCGCGAATCCAAAGGGAAACGCCGTTCGGGTCAGTGGAGTCAGCGTGCAGGTCAAACCCGATCAAGGCTAGCCACTCAATCTCCAAGGAGTTTAGCTCCACGACCTTGATGCTAGTGACATCGGACCAAGATCGGTTGATGAAGGTGTTGTCGTCAAGGAATTTGCTTCCAAGGATCATGGAAACAGTAAGTAGACGATAAAGCGAGTGCTCGCTCTTGGCAATGGTCGAGGGAAAATCGCGCATGCGAACGGTAAGATAGTGGAGACTGAGCAGGATGGTGGCGGACGGCAGACGTGTGGCAGTCAAAACTTGTGAGACCCACTTGCGGAAGTGAGGTTGAATAGTGGTCCCTGGTAGGATGCTTCGGAAAATGTCAATATCCCCAAGTGGAATACCGGACGAATGGAGTGCATACATTCCTTGTGCCGCTTCGGACACAAAATCGGTCATGCGTTCCATCTCATAGTCAAGCTTGGCCGACACGCCACCAGAGACCTGTTCCTCTTTGGGGGCGTGCGCCGGCTGCTGCGAGGCTTGACTTGTGACTTCCTGCTGGTATGAGTGATGATAATAATCACGATCAGCTGTCCTGTAGGCGTCCTGAATCCGAAGAGGCGGTAAAAGTGGCGCGCCGATGGGTTCATAGTAGCTGCTGATGGGTGGCAGGTTTTGGCCACAGTACGAACTGCGCTGATGGTTGTTCTGCTGCGTCGACGACGCCGGGGGTGGATATCTGTGAGAATAATCCATAGCGCTGTCGAGGCGAGGCGGCAAGGGCTGCTGATGGGCGTAGCTGTCGTGGGTGTACTGAGATGGGATGCAAGACTGCTGCTCGTACTGTGCGCTGTAGGGCGGCGTGAGCGGAAGATGGCCGGGCATGGTCTGCGGGTAGAAGGATGGCATGGTGGTGCGGTGAAGGTGATGGGGAAGAGAAACGTCGTTGTACACGATCTGCATGTTGTCAGTGTGAGTTCGCGCGCGGTATACAAGTGAACGTACCGTTTCCTTCCGCAGTCCCCGAAAGGTCGAGGAGCGTCTCTGATGCTCCTCTTTCAATGTCCGTTCATGTGCTTGTTCTCTTGAAAACGAGGTGGAATTGATCTCTGTTGAGATGATCGAACTCGAGGTCGTTGATGTTTCGAGACAAAAGTCTACAGTAGCTGTGGAGGATTTCACAATGTGAAAACCCCGAGTGAGATGCGTGTAAGACTTTTTTTTCTCTCTCTCTTTTCTGCGATGGCAGCGGGCGAGACTAAATGAATAGGTCGTCCGGGTCTGTCGTTGCGATTTGAGAGGGGGTGTCAAAGTCCAGGTATCCGGTCTGATCCCTGTAGATGCTTCGCGACAGGGCTCCTGTCAAAGATTGCGAACAGCGAACGAGGCACTGTTGGCGAATGCGCGTGACAGTGGACAGGCGGCGAGATCCCAGCGAAGAGATCTGTTAGATGCCAGTCAAGAGGCTGCGGGAAGATGAGAAGCGTGCCGCGTGATGGGTGAGACTCGTGTCGGTGTCGGGTGAGTTCAGACTACCACCAGTCCCTTGGTCTACAGACGGTGAGGTGGATAGACACAACGAGGCGTGTCTATGTCGTTGGCTTTGTCTGTGTCCGTGTCCGTGTCGACAAACGGCGTAAAATGTTTGCTGAGACGTCGCTGGTTTGTCGGTTGGGCTGTTTCAGCAAATCACACGACGAGCAACCGAAATGAGCTGGGCCTGGTCCCGACCTGCCGCGCAACAATCTTTGGCTGACAAGAAAGGCTGTTCAGTCCTCGTTTTCTGCGTCGTCTGCACCGGCTTGCGGATGCTGTAGACGACAAGCTAGAAAGTGGCTGAGGGAGGGGTGTTGGAGGAGTGGAGAGATGAGAGTAGGCGTGAGATGAGAGATGAGAGATGGGAGGGAAGGAACCTGAAGGCGCGTCGGTGGGAAGGGCAACGGAGTTGGGCGGTGGGTGCAGGATGCCGGGTGCAGGGTTGCAGAGGGCAGAGTAACTTAGTGCAGGGTGCACAGGGAAAAATTGGGGGGGGGAGAGAAAGGAATATTGGCGGCGTGTGTCAATCAACCATCAGTGCGCAGTGATCCTCTCTCTCATCACAGCTCAAGGTGACTTTTGCCGTAACATGCTGCGCGCTGCACCACGTCAAGTTACTAGCCCTCTCTCCGGCCTTCACTCGGAGTGACGCTTCCAGCCTGCATGGCCCACCGGCCCAAATGATCAATTCTCGCTCCCCCAAAGACACTCCAAAGACACCCCAAAGACACCCCAAAGACACCCCAAAGGCGCGGCGCCCTCACGCCAAACCCGGATAGGCCGCCCTTTGCTTCTTCTCTGCGTCACGATAAAACTCTACGCCCTCTCCCCTCGCACTCGCATGACGAGAGGTCTTGGTCTGTGTAAATCTCGGTCCTTCCCGGAGATGCTTCCCATACGCAGTGATTTTTTTTTTCAGAGGGCGAAAAAAAGCCAACTCCACCGCGTTCTCAACTCCGACGGGCGGCCTGGTCGTAGCCTGGTAGCGACGTGAGGAGTATGATGCAGATGACACATGCCCTCTCTCTTCTGTGCTGGCCCCCTTCTGCCTGACCGCCTGCTGTCATCAATCACTCATTATTCGCGACCCCCACTCGTCACTCGGTGTCCCTGAGTGTGATCCAAGGAACGCATGGCCAGGCGAGCCGCGGAAGGGCGGTCAAAATAGCACTCACTGGCTCCACTCTGTGCCAATAATCATGTCTCGCCGCACGTCGGCAAGTCACGGGCGACGTGATATTCAGCCGTCATGGACGGTTCCTTTACTTTTGCAACCACTCAGGGCTTTGCTAATCTCACGTCCACTGGGAGTGGTTGTGTGTGATTTCTGCCACGTCTTTTATCACATGTGCATCCCAATTGTGCTTTGCGAGAGGGCCATGTCGTCCTTGCATACGGAAGCCTGGAGCATTATCAATCATCTGTGCCCAGGCGCGATCATCAGTCTCGGTGACAGACGTGGCGCCAACCTGGGCATTTTTTTCGACTCCGCATCACGCCGAGGCAACTGCAAACGACGATTCACGGACCGAAGAGTTCGCCCATCTGCACGAGGGTCATGTTCCCTGGTGATTGAGCATGACTTGTTGCAAGCCCAATCATGTCCTCGGATGCGGAGCCCTTACAGTCCGCAGTAGACCCGTAGCATGATTGGCCGACTATGTCCCGAGTTGCAACAGACATGCGTCTTTGCTCAATGCTGGCCACAAAATGATATTATGAAATGAATGTGCAATTCATGTAGGGCCACCCCATCAGTGTTCCTCCACCTCTTCTACAGTGAGCACTCCAGGCACAAGACCGCAAAGGTCGCCCTCGTACCATCGCCACTGCAGCCTTGAGCATGCTCGAGCAGTAGTCCGTAGAAGGGTCCATAGATTGGGGTCATAGTGAACAAGGAGTCGTCTTAACGCATTGCAACATGTGGTCTCCAGGTTAAACATAGAGGGCGGCTCGATACAACTTGCTGCGACGTAGTACCTCTCATCTTCAAATTCTCACCTCCTTCCAAGCTTCCGCTTTGCTGAAATCGTGTGCGAAGTGAAACGGTCACGCTTCTGCAGCCATGACATGGTCGCTTTGGTGTCGAAGTTGGAAGAAATTATAGGCACGCCCAACATTTCGGAGCATAGTGAAGATTTGGAGAGGAGAGGGATGACGAAGTCGGGGAGCGACATGACTCGGCACGACTGACGTGAGACCCCCGGCAACCATACGGAATGTACACTCTATATGTATCTCTTGAGTATTCCCTTGTTATAAATCGCAATTGTGTCTGATCACAGCATCAACTTCTACGACTCATTACACGGCAACATGGACGCTTCAAAAGGTACCTCTACGTCCTCAATCCCTCGTCATCGCCCAGCTAACAATCCCGCCAGGCTCCGAAGCTCTCCCCGTTGCTCAAGTGTACGCCGCCCTCTTTCCACCTCACCCATACCCCTCTAACCCTTACAGCGCGAGCATAGCAACGCCCCTCAACTTTGTTCTCCTAGCCCTCTTCATCATCATAATCTGGACCCGCCTCCGCCCCGCCGCAGCTCAAACCCTGCCTCCTCCGCCCCCACCCACCGTCTTCAAGACCTTCACGCCCCCTCTCCTCCAACCTTACAACGGCACCGACAGACCCGAAGTCTACCTCGCTGTCCGAGGTCGAGTCTTTGACGTCTCGCCCGGTCGCAATTTCTATGGCCCCGGTGGACCGTACGAGAACTTTGCCGGAAGGGACGCGACGAGGGGATTGGCGTGTGGGAGCTTTGATGAGGATATGTTGACCAAGGATCTGGAGGGACCCTTGGACGATCTCAAAGGACTCGGGCCAGAAGAGATGGATGCATTAAGAGGGTGGGAAGAGAGGTTCAGTGAGAAGTATCTGGTCGTAGGAAGGTTGGTGCCCGTGGGGAGCAAGGAGGCACAGGAGATGGATTGAACATGACAATTCTGTCGAATTCTTAGAGTACAAATGATAGCAAGAAACTATCCAACATTCCGATAAAGCGTTATAGCGAGCTTGTATGAATCGAGCACTGCATGATCCGTATGTTACCATCGGGTACCGCCCGTTGGTCCACCGGTGATGATCGCACCAACACTCTCGGTGTGCCCCCTTTGGCTACCTGATATCTCAACTGGCGCAGGAGCCGGAGCCGGTATCCATCTCTTCGCGAGATATGAGGACCTCAGCAGCGTCGAAGTGCCTGCGAGCCGACCCCAGTGGAACTTTGGGACCATCCAATCATTGTGCCCCTTGTCATCTGTGTCAACTCCATCGATATGCCCGTAGAGACTAGTCTCTTTCCCGCGCCGTAGATGAGGAGTAGCCTCTTTCTCGCCACTCCATGTACTTGCTGGCATCCCACTCCCACATGCCAGTTGTAGAAAATCGTTCGGTGGCTGGTATGATGAAGCATCATTACTATCGACATCTTGGTACACAACACCCTCAGAACAGTCGGAAAATTGAGCTCCTCGATTGTTTCCCATGCCTACCACAAACAATCCTTTCCCTTTCCGCTGGCTGGGATAGTCGTCATACGGAGACACGTCACAATTTAACAGGGGCTGCCAAAGCCAGCATGAAAACAAAAGTGGAAACTCTCGAGCGACTGGAAGTAGCCCCGGTGGCAAGAAGTATCTTCCGTTGTCGGTAAATGATTGTACGCATACCTATCGAGACTTCTGATTAGGCATGTTCTTCGTCATGTTCATTGGGCACACATTGCCGCCTTGGGATGATCATGCTCGATTATATGACATCGACGCCGGGCTTTTACAAAATTGTTGGAGATGTCTCGTGACTAACAAGACTCTGACACCTTGTCGATTGGAAGAGCATCACGGAGCTTGACCTGAGTACGGTGTCCCGTTTCTACGTGGCGTTCCCATGAGAGAGAGTGAACCGTATCTACGTGTGCGCATTATCAATATTAATCCATCTTGCAGTTCTTCTTGCATATACATTTACACATCACCGAAATATTGGTATTTTCTGTGTATGCCATTATTGAGCTGCCACTTGTCCCATTCTCAGCACTCGTGATGCTGTTGCACCATGATCGAGAATGGCAGCAGTAATAAAGAACAGCCATCGAACACTCGGAATGCTAAGTACGCACAGCCTCACATTTACTACGAGGAGTTCTTACCTGTTGAATTGACGAGACTGACTGTACAGTCCTGTGAAATTGTTCGAGAAGACTAGAGCCGAGGGCCGTCCTCTTTACGGTAGGCTGTTTCTCAAAAGTATTTCCCAGTCTCTCTCTAACGATTCAGTTTGTGCGCCTATGGTCCGGTCAGCAGTTCTTGCATTTTCTTCCTTGATTCACGTCTAATCACCGCAAAGTTATGGCAAGCTGCCATTTCGCCGACTGATCCAGGACTACGGAGTTGATGTTTTGTGGACACCGATGATGCTTGCCCATGAGTAAAGAGACCCGTGAAATCATTCACTGATAGCTCTGATGGTGCCAGGTTCATCCGCCACCCCGTCGCTAGGGATTCAGACTTTACAACGCATGCATCCGAGGGTCCTCTAATTGCTCAATTCGCTTCCTCGGATCCCCAGGAATTCGCCCGCGCGGCAGAGCTGATTGGACCCTGGGTCAACGGCATCGACTTGAATTGTGGCTGCCCTCAGTCGTGGGCAGTTAGGGAGGGTATCGGATGTGGTTTGATGTCGAAGCCAGAGCTTGTCCGGGACATTGCAGCTGCTGCAAAAGCAGTCTATGGGACCAACAAGAGCGTCAGCATCAAGATCAGAATTCACAAGGACATCGTCGAGACCATACGGTTCATCGAAATCGTACGTCCAAGCGGATTCGACTTTCTCACCGTGCACGCGCGGACGAAGACCCAGCGATCAAGCACGCCACCTGATCTGGCCGCTTTGAAGATACTGAAAACCAAATTCCCGGACATGCTGATGATTGCGAATGGAGACGTCTTTACTCTCGAAGATGCTAACAGGATCGTCGAAGAGACTGGCGTTGAGGGCGCCATGGCGGCGAGAGGCATCCTCGAGAATCCGTGCCTGTTCGCCGGGTACGGCGCGACGCCAGTAGAGGCCGTGGACAAGTTCATGAGCTACGTCGCTACGAGCGGTCTCCGTTTTGAGTTGGTCTTATACCATGTCAACGAGATGCTGCTCAAAGCTTTCACGAGGAAAGACAGGCGATCTATGATGGATTGTAAGGATTTGATAGATCTTACGGATTGGCTAGAGTCGAGAAATGTATTGTCTCGATAAAGACAAAACCTGCACCGACGTCGGACAGGATAACCATCAGGCAGATGTCGTGATTTCCATGTCATGTTTCCCACCGCACGCGCCATGGTCACTTCAGCGTTTTGAAAGCTGCCGTCAACGTCTACAATCCTCATGGTCTCGTACTTACCGTCCTCCGCGGGCGGGACAAAATGGCCCGGGTAGTGTGTCTCACGTCAATCCTAAAGATAAAGATACAGGGGGGGTTTCATATTTCTTTTCTGTTGTAATTTCGCGCATCTGGTCACACTCATCACGCCATGGATCACAAGATCCCCCAACTGCTGCTCTTGCCAGTGGAAATCCGCCTGCAGATCTACTCCTACCTAATCGTCCCTGCACTCGACAATGACGGAACACACAACGAGTCACTATTCGTCCCCATCGCGAACGACCACTATCCGACCAGCTCCCGCCCATCGCTACGCATCCGTTCTCTCGAACCTGGCTCTGTATGCGCTCTCGCCCCCGAGCTTCCCAACAAGTACCTAGTACGAGACTTCCGTGGACAGTCGCTGTACACGACCTTCCATCTCGCCCCAAACCCATCCCTACACCCCGCGATCCTCGCCACGTCTCGAGCCCTCTACGCTGACACCGCGCCCGTTCTCTACGGCAGCGTCCTCGATTTCGGCACCAATATCGAAGCCATCGGCCCCTTTTTCGGCTCCCTCCGTCCGGAGACCCGACAGCTCGTCCAAACCGTCAGGATCACGAAGCGTCCACAATGCTATGATAAGGAATACGATCTTCTGGAGTGGCAAGGGGCGATGCGATGTCTCTCGCAGCTAACGCTTTGTAAGCTGGAACTAATCGTTATGGCCGGACGGCCGGCGAGAGTTGCTGGCGTTAGAGGTTCGCTGTTGGGGGATTTGGGCGAGATCAGGGGTTATGAGGATGAGGAGTGGCCGGGTCTGCTGGAAGCGGAAGGGTTTGAGTGGGTGAGGAGCCTGGTAGGAATTAGAGGCTTGAGGGAACTGAAGTTGGTGAAACTTGAAGGCCACTCCCCACCGCCCGTCAGCAAAGGGTTGGAGAGATGGGTAAGATTTTCGACTTGTTTGGAGGGGAGCTTTCAAGGATTTTTGTATAGACGGATGGTGGGGCCTTGAGGGAGCATCTCAGAGACAAAGCGACGGTAGATTCTCTTCGAATAGCTGGCAGCGCGACCTTCCTGATTGCTGGGAGCTAGAGCAGTGCATGTAGAATTTAATTGTAGACTTTGCCTTGTCCTCACCCTTCAATGATACTCTGGCTGAGGTCAGACCCATCCTCCCCGACGCCTTTGCTTTGATCATGATGTAAAGCTTTGGTCCTTTCAGATACACTAGAACCCCCTTGAACGTATGATTGGCACGAAGCGCCGGAACATGCGTACCCAAGCCGACATTCCAATCGAGTCCGCAACGAGCCAGATGGCCAGACCTCCAGGCCCCTCGGCGCCTCCATGTTTCCTGCAGACTCCCCGCCTTACACCTTCAACCACAGATTCAACACGCCCTTTGCGTATTCCACGATTTCGTCTCCGCCAAGCTTGCTTTCGCCATACACTCGATCGACGAAGCTGATAGGCACCTCAGCGACTTTGAAACCCATCGCTTTAGCCCTGACCATCATCTCCATCTGGAACGTATAGCCCTTCGACTCGGTACTCTTGATAACCTTCTGCAGCACCTCCTTCTTGTACAACCGGAAGCTGCCCGTAAGATCACTGACTCCCGGCCTCAGCAATGTATCCGCAAACAAGTTCGCGCCCCTCGACACCAGCTTCCTCTTGAGATCCCATCCATACACGCCCCCGTTCCCGGCATACCTCGTTCCAGTGACGATATCGTAATTTCCTTGCGCTTGAACCTTGATCATCTCCGCGATGAACTTGGGATGATGCGAGAAGTCGGCGTCCATGATGATGACAAAGTTGCCCGTGGCATATTGGAGACCGTGGACGTAGGCGGTGCCGAGACCGAGCTTGCCCGCGCGAGGCTGTAGCTTGACTTTCGAGGGCGAGTAGGCTGAGATCAGCTGTTTGGCGACTGTTTGCGTGCCGTCGGGGGAGGCGTCGTCGACGATTATAAGCTCCCAGTCAAGGTTGCTGGATGGGTCAATTGATGTCTTATGCAGAGGTACTCATATATGGATATAATGGCGCATTGAAGGAGCTCAGAGAAGGGAGGGCTCGCTCAACGATCCGGTAGACTTACTTTTCTGTAAATGTCTTGTTGAGGAGCCATGTGATGATAGGGAGGTTTTTGCGTTCGTTGTACGTCGGGAGGAGGATGGAGTATTTGTTCCTGGGCGCCATGATTGCCAATGTTTGTGACAAGGTTACGGCAAGTCGGGTGGAATCAGTTGCAAGGCGACAGGGTGCTATAGACAGTTCACATTCATGGTCAAGTACATAAGCTGAGCTGCAAGGTGTTTGCTCAGCCGTGCATGTGGCCAACCGTAGCCCTAATATCAGATTGATACCCCTGACGAAAGCCCCATTGCTCTGTCCGGCTCCGTGAAGCCTAAAGATGGCGCGCTTTCTTTTCAGCTCTTCCCCGTGTGGACTTAATTGATAGCTAGAACAGAGGGTGCAAGGTCTGTTGAGGCGAGCGAACGCCATCTGTGCGACCTACGGGCCATGATTGCGCCATTGGTACGACGACCCTGATCAAGGCGTCCTCCCCAGCACTCTCGACCCTTCTCTCTGTCGTATCTCCGCGCCATTTTCTCTCACAAACCCGCTTTCTGGAGGCCCATCGGAGGGATCCGGAAGTACTCTCGTCTTCGAAGGTGCATCGCCTTTCTCTCCTGTTCGTGAGAGTTGCGCTCCGAGCATAAGCGCAGAAGTATCGTTGGCGCGGCTTGTCGGCTAGTTAACTGTTTGATCCAGACTTGGCTTATCATGTGTTCGGAAGTCGACCTTTTAGGGCGATCTCGCAATCTTGTATCCAGATTTCAAGAGATCTTCAACCCCCAAGATTGTTCTCTCGCGCGTGCCGCTGCTTCAACATCTTCTCCGTCCGTATGAACTCACGGATCTCGACTGACAAGTCGCCAAGCATGTCATCCTCGCCTACTTGTGCATCGGCTGTCCAACTCGTGTCGCTGCCGCCCCCATCATCGTCCATACTGACAGCCACATGCGTTGGCACTTTCCCAATTCCCGTCGCAAGTCTTTCCCCCGTAATCGCCTGCCCGCTCTCTCCCATATTGCTATGTGCCCGTGCTCCGCCATCACGCCCTTCCAAAGCCTTTAGCTTCATCTTTGCCTCCCGACTCTTCGCAGCCCACTCCTCCACCTCTTCCCCGTACCGATCCCAAACACAATTCACGCATCCACTCATGCAACAATTGTCCGGTTCCTCGGGCTTAGGCGGTATCTTCACCCCAGCGACCATCGTGCTTCCCTTTTCCAGCTCTCGTAGCCGCTCGGGACCAGCCAGTCGCGAGCCAAAGACGACGCGGGCGCGGGCTTCGAGCTCTGCGCGCTCTGGTTGCTCAGGCGTAGGGGCCGTGGTGACTGCGGAAGGCTTGGAGTCGGACGTCTGGTTGGAGGACCGGGAAAGAATGTCTGCGTAGTAGCCGTCTAGGGGGATCGCTTGGTTGCGAGCGCTGGATTTCAAGCGGCGTTGGAAGCCGGGACGGACGATGCGGCTCGGTAGGGGACGAGGTCGCACAGCGATAGCATGATTGCTGATCTGCTCTACTGATGTTGGGGCGCGGTATGTAATCCGCGCCGAAAATGCACGCATTTTTGTATGGCGCTCTGAAGGTGGTTTCTTGGACTTTGCTGTTGTCGCAACCTCGGAAGGCTTTCGAGACCAAATTTCAGCGAAATTGACGTCACATCACATGCTCAGAGCGCCGCCCATCAACTACTCAGACTAGACCATGTATCATAAAGTGTTTGAAGGATTATCATGAATGTTGCTTCTCTGTCACGTGTCTAACAAGTCTACGTATCTCTGAACATGAACACTCCTTTCCCAGCTCGGAAACCCCCAAGTGTGCCGGCGACGGCGCTGATGAGCGTGTCCTGCTCTGTGTTTCTGGTCCACTCAACCTCCTGTACGGGTATATCTCTGAACTTTCCCTGTCGTGTCAAATCTAATACGTGCTCTACGGTCTTGAGCTTCTCCTCGGGATGTTCCTCACTCCATTTGCTAACCCAAAAGCCATCAAAGGAGATATTCTTGAAGATCAACATGGCGGTCGGGAGGGTGACGGGCTGCTTTGACATGCCGCCGTATGTGACCATATGTGAGTATGGCGCCAATACTTTCGCCATGTTGTTGACAATCTTGCCTCCCACACAATTCAGCCCAAGTCGTACCTTCTCACGCCCGCCGTTCGTCCATTCCTTGACTTTGTCGGAGAACCCCTTGTCTGCCACCTCCTCGTCCGTCACGACAACGTCCGCACCAAGAGACTTTAGATCCTTGACTAGATCCTCGTGTCCCTGCTCACGCTTCCTGACAATGTTGATGCTCTTGTACCCCCACTCCCGACCAAGTTGAATCGCCGACCTCCCCACTCCGGAATTTGCGCCGTTCTGAATGAACCAGTCTCCTTCCTTCAGACTTGAGAAGTCTTTGAGCATCCGGTATGCCGTACACGGATTGACACTGACAGTCCCTGCCTGCAACGCCGTGATACCGTCCTTGTTTCGAATCGGCAGAAATTTGTCCCTCGTTGTTTGTGCATGAGTCCGCCAGGTCCCAAAACCAGGGCCCTTCATGACCACCCAGTCTCCCTTCTTAAGGTCCTTGACATTCCCTCCCGTGCTGATGACTTCTGCCACCCCCTCATTGCCAGCTACTGCTATGGGTTCGGCGGTGGAGAGGCTTGTTGTGAAGGTAGGCTTGGTGGGGTACACGCCTTGTATTTGATTGATGTCGGCAGGGTTGATGGGGGAGCAGAGATACCGTACGGTCAACAAATCCCCGTGTGCTGGGGAGATGGAGTGGGCATGCGTCCGGAGGACGTCTTGAGGTTCGCCATAGTTCTTGAAGGTCAGAGCCTTTGCTTGTTCGTAGCCATATGCCGAGATGCACCGCCGTGTCTGTTGCAATGTTGTGAATTTCGTGCCAGCCAGGACAGCTCGCCGCTGCGAGCACGCGAGAGGGTTTGTGAGCGACATGTTCTTGTGCGTGGCAATGCCAGCGTTGACTTGCAGTGCCGAGTTTCGTGGAGCCCACGTGGTTATGTGTGGGAGCTCAAGCTTCGACCAGGATGACGTCGAGGCTGGCGGCCGTGTCAACTTCACCTCCTGATCATCAACATGACCATCTTCTCATCTCCGCCGACAGATTTCCATCGCAAACACATGGATCGTTGGATACTTCGCCAGTGCTCCATCGCCGACCGTGGTATATCCCGAAGCTGCTCCCGTCAGATTCGTTTCCCTCGTCAGCCACAACAATAGCAGAGTCGTCAGGAGCATCAGCAGCGAGGGCGGAGAGGAAAACAGCACTGTCAGGAGATACTGGTTTATGCTCGTCATTCACTTGCTCCGCTGCCGAGTTGTCGATCACAACCTCCACCACTTGGCTTTCGTCGTATTCTTGCATGGTCGCGTCAAGTTCGTCCAACAGAAACGACGGTAAGAGTCTTTCTGATATTTTCGGAAGGTCAGCCGGGCCATGGTGGTTCCATAATCTGACGAGTTGTACTTGAGTACCCTGTGGTATGCTGGCAATATCACATCCTTGACCGTAATGCTGGAGGCGCCGCTTCCACCTTGTCAAGAACTTTTCTCGATCGGTCTCAGGCGGATCCTCTGGAACGGCCTGTAAGATGCGTACCAGGTGTCGCGTTCTGATGCGAGAACATGGAGCTACACCCTTGTACTCGTCTCGAGCACCCCTGATGTATTTCTGCGTGAGTTCTGCCGCCGTTTTTGAGCATTCTTTCCGAGGCAGATACAGTAAGCCAAGTGGGTGTGGCCTGTTATTCGGAAGATTCATGGCTCTCGCGAGGTCGACATATTGGGTCATTCTGGTGAGTTGTGCGGCATAGGACGATGGTGAGAACACTCTCTTACTTGACACCGCACTCTGGGAGATCCTCGTTCATCACCTGCATCTTAAGGTTTCCTATTCCTATATGTGCATGCGTAATCCGACAGATTATAGTTGGTGATTCTCTTTGAGTTTTTTATTGTACTTTTTTGGTTGGTCGATATGACTGCGCTCGTTGAAGGTTATGCAGGTCCCAACTCTATACCACAGATTTTGCTAACAAAGCAATAACCTGCTAGGTATCGCTGTGATCCAGCTGTGATCTCGCTGCAGAGCCTACGAATATATTAAAAGGCATTCTCGACAGTTCGAAAGATGACTTCATCTCGTCACAAATATCTGACCTTGGTTGTACCATCGGTCACCTCTCATCAAGACATCTACCCACTCTCCCACACAAGTCAGCCGCTCAACCCACAATCACATACACCACATACACTACAATCTCATACCATACACCACAATCTCAACCCATACACCACGCTCTCAAGTCAATCAATACATTCTCTCAGGCCCAACCATGTCTCCACTCACCTTCGCCCGCGCCAGCACCCGCTCCGCCACGGTCCTCATCCACCCCATCAACTCACCCCTTCACAAAGCCAAGCGGGCGGCCCGCTCCCTCTTCAAAACCCTCAAGCGTCCCTACCGCCACCTCCTCCACACCATCCACCACAACCTCGTCGGACACCGCTCCCGCACCACGACCAAACGCCCCCGCCGTCAAGGCGTCGTCATCAACACCACCGTCCCCCCAGCCAACACCTCCGTCCAGCTCGCCGCCTGCCCGCCCCACAGCCCCGACATCCGCCCATGGCCCGTCTCCATGCCCCGCACACGGCCCCGCACCACCACCACCACCACCCCCACCCCAGCACAGCCGGTCAAGACATCACTTGGCCCACAGCGCTTGGACGAAGGGGACATTCCAGGACTGGATCTCGGTCCGTCCGCCCATGCCCATGCCCATGCCCATGCCCATGCCCAAGAGGGATCCGTTTCTGAGAGCCAGTACAGCCAGAGTCTGGCGCGGAGTTACAGCGTGTATAGTCGTGCGACGACGGATGGGCCGCCAGGGGAACCCGAGTTCGGGGCTGCGTTGGAGAGGGTCGTGGCTAGGGAGGATGGGATGTCCGGGTACATGACTGTCGAGGCGATGATGGGGGCGCTGAGGTTGGATAGGACGGACTCTGGGGTCGGAGAGGAGGGGAGTTGAAGAGTGGTGGTGCTGGTGGGTTTTTGATATGATTGGTCCGAAGTACATCAGCTTCCTGGGATTCGGCGGCGCAGAGACGGAATTGTTTCATGGTTATAGATATACCCACCCCCCCCCCCC